>JARQTH010000063.1:423694-441575 GCA_030142595.1 Trachelus iudaicus
CTCGCCGCTACGATTTAACGCCATGCCTTTGGTATCGCCTAAAACCGGAGCGTTGTGCATCTCCCCACTCATCTCTGTCTGATATAAGCTATATTTTTGTGATTCATGCCAGGTTTTGTATTTTCACTACGATTTGCAGGTTATGATAACCGGAATATTTTAAAATACGAATTAATATAATTGTAAGTATTTGGTTAATTACGAATGTTCGACAGTGTAAAATTTAACAAGTAATAGGATTATTGTTTACTTAACTAATAAATTATATATTGACGCATGTCACGTTCATTTAAACACATGGCAAGGTTTTTAAAATTATGCGAATTTAGGTTATATTTTCTCCTGCTTACTGGCATGTTCGACAATTTTTAATATTAAGTTCATAAGTGGAGTAAGAATTTAATATATTTTAAATTAATTATTTTTCTGTTATTGCTTTAATCCATAAGTTAATATTAATGATTACTTTCACAGTTTCATTCATCACAATGTACATACCAAAATTTTTTCAAAAGAAGTTTGTAAAATTAGGAGTTCCTTTCATGGTATTGATATTGGGTGGATCTTTTGGACTTAGAGAATTTACTGAATTGAAGTATGTACCTTGCACACTATATTATGTGTTAATTATATTAATTACTATATTTTATCAATTCTTGATAGGTACAAGTATAGCAATGTTGTAAGCTACAGTGTTCGTGACGAAGCTAGTAAGGAAGGTATAAAAATTAAAGAACGTGGGGAGGTTACATTAGAATCGGAGTTCGAGAAAGTCCAGAATGTAAGTTATGCGATTATTCAAATATTCAATGCCTGTATTATGAATGATTTGTTGTTCACAGTTTTGGTACAATTTGTACACTGTAAACTGAAAATAATCAGAATTATATTTCTAGTTGGATATCGACAATTGGGAAAATATACGAGGTCCAAGACCTTGGGAAGGAAATTATCAAAAGGTGCCAGAGCGTAAGAAGCAGGAATAAAACATTTCTCTGATTACATAATACTGGTATTAAAATTTTGTACATTAATTATCTACAAAAGTTACTATCCAGTACCTGGTACAGTATAACGTAAAGAATACGCTTTCACCATAAAATAAGAGGTACACTCTAATATCTGATAAATTCGCAAAACGCAGTTACTGCTAAGAAATTGTATCAGGAAAACATGATGCTATTAATTAACTAGTCAACAAGGGGAAATAAACGTGGTTATTACAATTAAAAATGGCTGAGAAATAAATAGCACCAACGAGCAGTGCCTGTGGGATAATTTATTTAATAAAAGTCTGGTTAGATACTAATATATTATACTCTCCTTTATCATGGGCTATTACTTAAGGGTGGAGACTACGTAGATTGACTGTTGCTATGGTTATCCATAATGGCTGCTTCTGATACTCAAAATTTATCTACACAGTTCAGTAGTACCCTCAGAGATTGTACAACTACTTGCGGGATATTAAAAACATCAAAGACGGCTAAAATTAAAATAAATCGTAGGTGTCGTACAATACTTTAACGTCACTTAATTATTTCACGAGTTAGCAGTAATTTTTTGAATCAAAATTAAATTTTATACATAATAGAAATCACAACTACCTGTCATGTAAATTAATCAATTCCTCATTCCAGGTGGATAGTCATATATGAATTGTAGATGTCCAAGAAAGATCATATTTAGTATAGTGATTACAATAAAGTACACCACCAGCCAATAGACAATCTATGAAATAATGTATTAGGTGTAATAATTTTATAAAAATAAAATTGGACACCTATACTTGATTTAGACTAATAATTTAAGTACCTCCTGGTCTCTCATGTCGTAGCGAAAGATCCAACGACAAATACAAAGCCATACTGACAGAGATACGAACAGCAAAGTAACAGAAAGTGGAGTTGCGTATATGCGAACGCCAAACATTTGTCGGGCTATTATGTTTCTGGCATTTCCGACCAATTTTTCACAATTTTTTTTTTATTATCAAAAAGTAGTTTTAGACTAACGTAAAAACACAAAAAATTTTCTCACTGTCATTTTCATTTGACAGAATCAGCGGCGCGAGGCTTTTATTTTGCAAAGCGATGCGCTTATCTTTTTTTTTTAATAATTAACTAATTTCTCACAAACTTTATTGAAAATCAAAGGCCTGTTACTCGCACATCGAATCAAATTCTCATTAACGATTAAAGAATTATTTCGTATCTTCATAATTCAAATATAACCGCAATCTGTCAAATTGACTGAATGACGAACGCGCAAGCCAATCAGCATATCCACGAGCATAGAATGACGACAGCGACGACCAATCGGTATCGTGGAAAAGCTACAACGATACTATCGAGATACTTTCGATATGCAGCAAATTAACTCTGAGCATGTATTATTATATTAAAGGAAGAAATTAATAATTGGAACACGTAACGAGAAAAATATTATTAACAATCAGTATCCAAGTGTAGTATTAATTAATATTTATTAATTTACTATCCATAGCCTTTGCCTTACAAAATATACGGACAACTTAATTCTTAAGCGGTTTATGAATTTTATTAATATTAATGTCATTAATAATAGTACACGATAAAATACTCCGGTGTTATTTTGCAAGGATCGAGCATTATTTACTTACAATGTGTAATAATAAAATTATTTTAGTCGCAATACCGTCGACACTTGTAAATACCTATGTATAGGTACATGTATACACGTATCGATGTACTTTATTTCTTAACTTTTTCTTTTTGTAACTTTACTCCTTCGCTCTTGCATTCATTTATCGACAAATTCCAATTTTATCGTTACTTTCGTATTTTTTTTTAATCGCCTCGTTAATTTTGAAAATCCACTTCGAAATCATTTACGATACATATATCGATATATGTCCATTGACTTTTAAAACACATTAGAATAAGTCATTTAGAGAAATTTTAAATGTAACACCGAATTTCGAAACGTCAATTCCTTGTTTCATCACTTTTTTTTTAACAATCGTTAACCTAATCGAACGAAAGCCGCAATAACGTCACACTCTACATCCAAATCTTCCATTTTCTGTATATTCGTATTAAAAAAATGGTTTAAACATACGGAAGTACATTTCTATTTTGATAAAACTTTGTGGTTTTGATTTTTGATTATGGAAAATGGTCGATTTAGACGATTCCTTTATTTTTTGCTTTTATTTTATATTTTCCCTTATTTGTCTCTTTTTCCCTATATTTCATCATTTACCGTAAATTTATCGTTTATCATCACAATGCTTCACCAAGCGGATATATATGTTCTATCCGAAAGAAAAGATAAACAAGAATATAACCCCTCGCTTTTTATTTTACAGATACACGTATGCTTTCCGTTGTCATATTGTATTCATATGTTATACATAATTTTCTTACGGGCCAGTGACGTAGTACCCAATTTCCTTTCCCTGACCTTAACGCGCCGTTGCCGTTATACATATAATCCGTATTTCGTCGTAGAAACTCTCAAAAGTTAAATATTTACAGGTCACGAATTCGCGTCGTGATTTTCGATTTTAATAGTGTTACGTGACAAGGAGAGATATAGAAATAAAAAAAGGTAAGCATAGATTTCGAGTTGAAATAAAGAGAGAGAGAAAAACCCAGAATAAAAATATTTTTGTTTGAAAAAATTTTAAAAGTCGAAAATTAATAATCGCAACGCGAATTCCATTCTTAGAAGTTACGTGTGCGCGTTGAATGACTTAACATTACATTATTTTATTTACTTCTTCACTTTTATGTTCTCCTTCTTTTCATAATTTTTCCTTTTTTCTCCCTTCAATCAGTCCCCACCTTCTGACCCTTTCACCAGTTTCCTCTATTTTCTTTTACCACTTTCCTCCGCTTTAATTTCACTTATTTACTTAAAGCCACGTCGAATTCATCAGTGCTCAATCGGGCTTACACTATTTACAATGCTTACACGCTAAATAGAGCTTCTTACTAAATAAATCGAATTTGACTTATGTTTTATTCTTTTATTCTGTTACACGAATATTTTCGAATATTTATCTCTGGTCGATCAACGTTACTTTCCGATATACTGAATCCTCGATAATAACCTGATAAGAATCAAGTGCGAATGAAATTTTCGAATATCTGCATTTTTGGCTTTTTTTTGACAATTAAAAATAAATATATTTCGATCTCGACGAAACCAAATAACAAAATGGTACTAAAGTCACTTTTTCGAAAACACTCGAGACCAATTACTCGTTGTAGACGTGATGAGATTTAACAATTTTTTTTTGTAATAAAAAAGAAATTTTTCCCTGACAACCAATCTCGGACTTTTCTCCCATTTAGAGTCGATTGATATGCAAGAAACCACAGGTCGACTCTAAAATGCCATATAGAACGCGTCATAGAACTGCAGAGTCAGAGATGGGGCTGTATGCAATATACAAGGTGACCAATTAGGAAATACCACGTTAAACTTCATAAAGCGCATAACCTTGTCCACAGACACAGTCAGGTTTGCATTTTCTCTCATTTAATCTCTTTTTATCTTTCTAAATTTACTCTCGCGATCCACGCAAGAATCTACGCGATTCCCTAAATCCTATGAATTGTATATCTACTGTGTACGTAGTAAGACATTAATCTTTTACTCCTTTTCTCTCGTTTATATTTCATTACGTGAAGCAGCGGCTGAAAAGTCGATGTGATTTTGTATGTTTCTATGCTTGGATTTTCTTTTTATCATTCTTGGTAGCATTATTGTTATTCTTATCATTACTATCATTTACACTGACACCAACCTATTATAGCGCGACGTATGTTTCTTCCGATATATCTTTATTTTGTTGTTATCTTTTTTATTATTCTTAAAAAAAAATCTACCTTTGTCAAATCATCTGTTTTAATTGTCTGTTGGAGAGTTTCCAAAGAAAAAAGTAATTCTTATCACTTTAACGAACCCTTCGTACCGTTCAGTCCTGTCTAAGTTCCCTAAACTTATTTTTTTCTTCGTTTTCTTAAGAAAAAAAATCATACTGTTACTTGAGCAAAGCAAGATGGTAGGTGCGTGGATCGCGTGTATCGTCGCGTCTTACGATCGAAGAACGCAAAATTTTTTTATACGGAATTGATTTTGTCCTTTTCGCATTAACAATAATAATTCAAGCGTGTCTGTCGCGTGACTCCGTGTTTTCAGTGTTGTGGACACGCAAGTGCGTAAATTGTATGTATAATTGGGAGAACCTATGGATTGGAATGATTTTCTTTTTTTTTTTTTAATAACAACTTCTCGACCCTCCGTTAATAATACTTTCATAATGTTTCTCGGCCGCGCTAGGATGCAACGACATCGGTTGTTATTATTATTATACTCGTGTATACGCGATATACGCAAACTACGTCACACACGCGAAATCCTGTTGGGCTTTTTTGGCAGCTAAATTTTTCACGTTTCTAATCGTTTTTTTTTTACGAGTCCGACACTTTTTTATTTTCATCTTTTTTTTTCTAATTCTCGTATCTCGTTCGAAATATTTGAAATATCGCCGCCACAACCATATTACGTCACATGTATGGTATGCGTACTGATATCACTATGTATATGTATATATATAGATGGATATATGTCAAATCTACCCAGAAGACACAAAATATGACGTCATTGTAATAAATATATAAAAAAACCCTTTTTCAAACCATCTCTGACATGTCATATACGTATTAGGATATAACTATTACACGCAATGTATTATCGTGTGTTTACTGGGTACACGTGTGTCACTCGCGAAAGTTGATATTTGCGAAATTCCTTTGAAAATCTCAAAATGTGAAAATTTCATTTTTTTTTGTTTATATCTACGCATTTTTTTTTCAACTTTACAACCTTCCCGCATCACTCTTCATTGTCACTTTTATTTCTCTTCGTCTTTCCTCAGAACACAGTTTATGCATATAACAATTAGCAAGGATACGCCTGCAACACATATTGGTCGAAGGATGAGCGAAAAATTCGCAATGTCCACGCGCGATCCTTGCGTCGCATATATGAACTCGTAGGAATCCCATAATCCTAGGAAAAGCTAATCCCACTATAAAAGAAAAATTTTAATCCCCGAATACAGTTCGATCATCCATCGAATAAGGATGATCAAAATCAGCCTTCAGCAGGTGACCCGAAAAATGGGTCCTCGCTCGACGATGGGACCCTGGATGTATCCCCGTTCGCGAGAGTTCGCGACCTTGGGGGCCAATAAGATGGCCGGTAAAAAAAATCCAGAGAACAACCAGGATCCGTTTGATGTTTCAGTTTTTTGAGACTGAAAATCCTAAATAACCAGCTAGACAAGACTGTGCTTCCTGGAGTCGTATCGATGGGTGTAGAGGATCGAGCTCGACTTGGGCGACTGTTGCGAGGAGGAGGTGGATGGCGACTTCGGGGACGTGGGCAGACTACTCCTGGAGGAATCCTTCGAGCTCAGCTGGGCCTAGGTGTTGTGACCTTGCTTGCGGATCTTGCTCTCCAGGGCAGCCGTGGATCGGCCAACCAGATCCTCGAGTTCATCTGGGGTCAGGACGGTGAAGTCTCTGTTGAATTAAAATGGTACCGGTTGATCATCATCCGAAAACATGATGAATTCAAGGTCTATGCTATTATTATTTGATCCTCTAATTAACCTGTGCTGAGCTAGTAGCATGTCTATGCTGGTCACGCTACGCTGATGAGTACCGTCCTTTTGTGCAGCCTTCTGTTTCCTGATGCAGAGCGCCCTCAGTGGCGCCAGGAGTACGCCGACCACCAGGAGTCCACATCCGGCGGCTATGAGCGCTGCGGAATTTTGGGCAGCCTCAGCTCCTGGCGCCAACTGGACCAGACCCACGACTAGAACCACTGCGCCCAGGAGTAGGGAGCCGACTACCACGTGAAGCGAGTTTACCTGCGATGCGATAAATGAATTTGCCAATTAAAATAATTGGGTGCACGTGCACTTGTTTTGAGATAAATTTCACGTTCACGTAACGTCACGTTATCACGATCAGGGAGTTAACGTGCACCGGGTATATCCGTATTAGGCTAGTGTACGCTAACGAGACTAATGTTTTGGCTGTGAATTCAAGTGTTATCGAGAAACATGCTGAACAGGATGCTGGGCTCATATCGATCTCATCCCTTCGAAACTTAATAAAATTAAATAGAAATTACATTTAATATAGATACATAATGCAAAAGGGGATGTAAACCTTGTAATTTCGTAAATTTTTTAAAAAGTGTTATGGAAATTTTATTAGTATGTAAAAAGGTACTGTCGTTGCTTTCTTAATGATTCTGCGTACTATTCTTGTAGGGTGTGCCGTGTAGATATATATATATATATATATATATATATAATATATATATATATTCTTCCAACACCCTTACGCCCACGGGATATCTTGTACGTGACGTCACTTCTCGTTCCGCCATATCTACCCACGCTTTCGGTTTTTACCACTGGCTCTTTTCGCCAATCTTTTTTCTAATGTGTGACGTATACTAATAGACTCCTACGTAATTTCGTTTTACGTCTAATGGTAATATCCAGTAATGTCCGCAATTACTATTAATCAATTCTATTATCTATTGTCACTGACATTTTTTTCCCTTCGCCATTATGAAAAAGGGTTAAGCAGCTCAAACCTCTTTTCTCGTGTAAAAATTCATTCGGTCGTAATATACGCGTATATATATAATGGATGTTGAACCAATGATCGTTCAATAATTATTATCGATTTTGTAAAGAGGGTGAAGATCGGTGCTATGAAGGGATTGAAGTGACTGACGGGGAGGGTGATTTTATGAACCTTCAACCCCTTCTATTGCACTTCCCATTCTCATTCAAGATGACCTTAACCTTTGAAACAAGGTCGACATGCCACGGCATATCCTTGCGACTATGGAATTTCCTATTATCCATTGTAGAATATATGAGAGGAGTGTAAAAAAAAGAGAATGCCAAAGTGAAAAAAAAATTTTAAGAATCTTAAAGCGTTACGTACTAAATACGTCGTGAAATCATCGTGAAACAGAATTCACGTGAATGTTTGTATACGTATTACTTTAGTTGGTGGCGGCCCTGAATGTTGAGGACTCACGCGATACGTTTAGCTGTATTCGATTTCTGGATTAAAATATGTCTGATCAATTGTTAATTAACCTTTCCAGGCAAATACACAGACATATTCACGTTGCCAAAGGGCTAATATACAGACATTGCAAATGATTTTATATTCTTGGTACATAATTGCTGCTAATCTTTATATATAGGGGAAAAGCTGTCTGAGAGGGCATAAATATTCCCCTGTTATTCCCTATACCGTCTCGGACACCTTTCCCCCAGTTATTCATTGTATAAGAACAATCGAGTACATTACTGGTAGTTACTGTTTAAGAAATATCAAAGCCTTTAGAGTCTGGTGCTAAATGGGCCGTTAATGTAATTAAAAGGTTTGCGTTAAAGGGTGCGATTATTAATTAAGGAGAAAAAACCGGGCTGAGTGCCAATTGGAATATAGGCACTAATCGAAGTATCTAGAAATAAGTAGAATTGAAAGCGTCGTCTGGCTCTATTTTTGGAAGCGGATCGAATTTGTTGATTTATCTAGTATCCCTCTATAGATACGTATCTAGGGTACGTAACTAAGGGTGCTAGAACGGGGATGTTACACGTAATAAAATAATAAATAAATACCGCCTGGTATCTTGTTTCGTCGATAACGCTTACCTTGCCGCAAAAATAATATTCCGGTGGCTCCTTGTCCAAGGCGAGGACAGCTTCGCTCTCGGCCAATGGGCTTCCCGGTTGGCTGTTACCAATTCTCGTACCTTTCTCTTGATAATAAGTTTTGTGGAAGACCTTCACCGAAGGTACAGGCAGCGCCGTGATCATTCTGCGAATACGGAGAAACAAACATTTTTACTTCTCACTGTACCGTACGCGAATCACTGTCCAGGGGCGGCTTACGCGCTTTTTGTATATTTCATTTTATTTCAAGAGGATTAAAGTCCCCAGGGGATGCACGCTCGATACGAAGAACTAGAACGCAGCACTGGATGGCGTGTCGGGTTTCTGGCCTTCTTCGTGATCTTAAAACGTGTCTGACTGTTACTTTTGCTATGACTGTACAGTGTTTATGTATAGCACGTGTGTATATGCATATTAGAGTCTTATCTATAGATATATTGTATCTGTTCATGGTATCGTGTATGGGCTACGCGCGAGTTATAAAGATTTAAGGGGTGTCTTTTTGAGATCATTTTTAAATATTATGTTTAACACCAAATCGATCTGCGTAGTTGCGAGCCTATGCGTAGTAAACATGAGTCACCCCTTGGGTTTGTTTACTACCCTGAACTACCCTGACAGAGGCCTGACCATGGATGCGCAGTTGCTTTGAGAACGTAGGAGCCTTGAGACCACCCTTCCACGCATCTGAGCGGATGCGTGCTTATAAAGCACACCCATGATAAATTTATCTATTTTTTTTTTCCCACCCTCGTAGTATCCCTCGGACACAGGTACTATTCTACGTAGCAGTAGAGTTAGGCTGGGTGAGGTAGTTTATGGAGAAATTAGAAATTTTAATTTATTGTAGAAAAATTGTGCAGTTCGTTGGACGACGTTTAGGGTGCAATCAGGGTGTCGTAGGAGGAGGCTATTTTCCCCGTGTAAATCTCTTGGCGCTCCCTGGTGTCATGATTCAAGAATCAGGACGACGGGGGGTTGTTTTATACACGACACGTGGATCGGTCTATTGTGCACTGTCGGGGGGGTTGGAGTTGTTGGTTCGCTAGGGCTGGTGGCCTAGATATGCTCTCGGGGCCGACGGCCGTTGCACCTTCGTATCGAACAGTTGCGCTTGGCTCGCGGTGCAGCTGCACCCCTAGAAGAGAGTACTACAACCCCGCCAGTAGCCCCGTATCATGTATTGCGAAAGGCTGATAAGGGTAGTTTTATAGGTAATCGTGCTTATGGTCATTCCTTGTAAATTCAACTTTAAGCTTTCACCCGATGAAATAGAACCCTCTCGCACGCACTTTTTTCGTGCATCTGCCCGATGTGGTAAAAAAAAACTACCCCTTGGAAAAGTCATACGCAATTTACCGTGTATCCTGGCGCATTTCAGTCTAAGAAGAAGCGGGAGAAAAATTGTTAAATACACGGCTGGAATTTGACTTTACGATGCACCTGGTGCATAGCTGGCTGGTTAGGGTAGTTAGATGTGTAGATGCTGGCTACGTGGGCATTGGGGAGGGTAACCTTTATTGCTTGGAAAAGCGTAAAGTGGGACAGTGACCTGGTTCCTGGTGTCGTGGCTGCACGAGCCTCTAGCCCCATTTTCAACCACATTTCCTAGGCTAACCCAGAGTCCCCCCTAAAAGCACCCTTGGCGCCGACTTTCTCGAACCTGCAGGGCTGTAGATTGTATTCGGATCGATTAACCAATAGGGCTGCTGTTTTCATTTAGAATATTTTCTGGGTCGTGAAGAGTCGCGATGGTTTTTTTTACCTTGGAAACAGCCCTTAAGACTGTTTCATGGACGAAGGGCTTCTGTGATATAATGCTTTGTATTTTATGGGGTACATGTTGGACGATCTTTGGCTTTTCACGGAAACAGACGTTGCTTATGGGGAGTGGAAGGAAAAAAATTTTTGGTACTCTACTTTAAGATTTGCAGGAAATTAGGGATTATTTTGATCTTATGCAAAGAAATGCATCGCTCACATGCAAGTGTGCACTCGGTGGTCGCATGTGGGATATTATCGCAAAATGCACGACATGGGGGTGGTTCACCTTGCAGGTCACGTAAGTGTCTCACGTACAATCGGATAAGCCTTGGTTATCTTCGAGCTTCGAGAAAAATTCTTAAGGGATGAAAAGTTGGATATTTGCATATATTTTCTTTTCACTATTTTTCTTACGCCGCGAGTACATCCCTTCCGCCCACGATACTACGGCTGACCTCGAGGATTTTGGAACTATGAATTTACAGTAGTGCGAATTCATGATTCATCGATGAAGCAAAACTACCCCTCCGCAGTCCCACTTTTATACTTTTCTGTACGTTGACTCGCGATGTCGCTGCAACTTTCCTTGGCATCCTTCCAGGGCCACTTTCAGGCTGGGTGAGTGGGTGGGTCGAGTGGTCGGGTCAGAGGGCACGATTCGGTAATCATGAACTATCGGGGTCAGTGCACCCCGGCGCTTCTGCGCTCCGTTTGCACGGTGGAAAGCTCCATGATTTTCGAATGCGTATGTAGAAAATGATGAATTTTCCTTTTTTTCGTACTGTTTGACCAAAAGTTATTTTTTGAATTTATAAAAAATATATTAGTACTCGTGCACTTCTTCGACCATTCCATCCAGTCGGAGGGTGGTTTGGCACAAGGTACGAAGATGCACTGGTTAACCGGGTCACTGCGGGTCGAAGGACCCTGGAGGTTCATTTAACGTCGGGTCGTTAATCGGGTCACATTTTTACAAAGATCATCCCCCTAATGTTATATAAGCCAGGGGTGTGAATTTTGAAGAAAAAATTATATTAACCACAGAACCCTTATGGGGTTTCAAGTATTGAGTCTCCTCGCAGGCCTCTTCACTTTTATTCCGATATTGTATGAAAATAGGGGATGAAGGTGCAGGAAGATTCACCCTGTTTTTTCGCCTCAAACTGGGTTACTATAGAACTCATCAAGCTGATCACGTAATGCAAAATATTCTAATGGACGTTTTCTATATCCGGGTTAACCTAATGATCTTTAGGGGTTACGGATATTTATGAGTACGAAAAAAGATAACCTCATTTTATCATAAGAAGAGATTCCCCCTTTGAATTTTAGGCCGTTCGATAACACGTCCTCCCGCATTTACGGGGGTGAATGGATGAGCTTCATTCAAAGAAATTCACCCTCTGTGTATATCCATGCGTGCAGAGACGTTATCATGTTTGATAATGTCTGTGAAGAATATATTTATAATTTATTGTAACGGAGTTACCACGAATCTACCATCCAGTTGAGATCCCGAAAGAAGATTGTCGGACACTTTTTTCGATGAAAAAAATTTATATACAAATTTCGTAAGTTGCTGAGATAAAAAATCTTTCGAATGAACCTTTGATGCTTCTTATCTCTTTCTGTGCACTTTGACTTTACTTACCTTAACGATTTTATCCGGGAGTCGGATGAACGTCACTAAATCCTCGGATAGGGGTGGTTTCAAAGAATTTCGAAATCGCACATCGGAATTTCTTAAGAGTGACTCGCTATTCGCGCTCGGAGCTCCGTTTTAACAGGGTGGTGGTCCTGCGAATACTGAGCCTCGCGGGCTTCGTTCTACTGGTCGATAAACCACCCTCTCCAGTCGCCCACCTTACTAGGCATAAAGGTGTCCTGACACCTAACGACTCTTCCACGCGAAATCAGTAACCAAAGCGCTGCCTTTAACCAGAATCACGAAAATGGACATTCTACCATATCGAATTCAATGTTTTCTTTTATCATTTCATTGGGATGTGATTGGAATGATTTTTAAAAAATTTTAAAAGGTTCTTCCTACCGCTTAAAAGTATCTTCCTTGTCGATCGGTACAGACGATTCCTACTTTACCGTCGCGGGAAGGCAATTCTGAATGAACCGGAGCTTCCTTAACCCACCGCAACAGTGCTTATAGATACTGGTCTAAAAATAACCACCAATGAAAACGCACGTCTAAATTCCGCGTCCGTAGAAATATACGTGGCGGGAAATTCTAAAAGACTACTTTCATCCAATTACCAGTGTGCGTATATCAATTGATTAGAAAATCTAATAAAGAAATAACGAAGATCGATCTTTCATATATCTGTTAGTGAAAACGTTTTATTAAACTCTGAAAGTTACAATAGTGGTAGAGTTTCACGGTAGAATCACATAGAATGACTATAATTATTTTCATTCGCATACCTAACCATTTTTCTCGTAGTTTCCCTCGTTCAACCTAAATTTCGCTTCCCCACGCATCCTCGCTTCGCATACCTGCTATAAATATACACAACAATAGGTAAAGACAGACGACCGTAATTTAATCTCAAAAAAGGATTTTTCATCTTCAAACAATGCCAAAAAAAATTATCCAAATATTACAACGTAACTAAAATCCATCAAAATTCACCGTATCGATATTCGTTCAAATCTCCCGCGAAAATTCTCTCCTTTCCCTTACCCACTGAAACCCATACATCCCCCTCCTGCTACTCTCTCCACCCTTCTTCCTGCATTAACTCTACACTGTACCACGACTTTCCTAACCTACAAATCTACAGTGTACTTCGCACTACACCATTTTTCTCTACACTCTTACAATACGCCCTAAACAAGCAGCCAGGAAGATAAGAACATGAAGATCCAGACAAGTAGTAAAGGACAAAGACAAACGATAGCAAAAGTTTATATTAAAAGAAAAAAATTTCACAATATCCAAAAACCTCATTCTCAATACGTTCTTTAAGAATCCCCATCACAACCCGCGTGTTAAAATGTTTATTTCACCCTAACCCACTTTCCGCACATTTTTTTTCTCTTTCCTCCCTCAAATCCAATCAGCAGATCCATGAAATTCTCTTCCACTCATTAAAAAAATAATACCCTTTAGGACGCAACAGGATCACAAAAATCTTTCCTATCCACGATCCTTCTAGCTAAGCATATCTTGTCCATCGTCGATATATATATATATATATATACCCCCCTATTACGTCATAATTTCCATATATGTAAATTCTATGCGCAAGAACGTACCATATGTATCTTTCTTAAAAATCATCCCATTCAATGCCATTCCTCATATTAATTAATTATGCTCGCACGTTATAGTTATATGCAAGTATGTAGATACTTTATATATATATATATATATAATCGTTAACACTGCTTATAAAAGTCATCGTTTGCACATATCAATGTAGATAAAAGATGTATTCACAGATAGCTTCCGGTAGTTCACAATAAGATTTTTGGAAATTTTTTTTCAACCCCATAACCCCCCTCGCCCACCCCAACCCCCTGTAGCACATAACAAGTGTACACCTATAGATACGTATATTGTATAAGCGTGTATGCTCGCACGTATGTTACAAGGGGACCAAGTAAAAAAGAGGTAACTTTTTTTTTGTTCAATTCGTTAAAAAAATATCGCAGATTAATTGCACATGCAATTCATGTATGTATATGTCAAACTATAAATGAATACGTAAATTCGTAAAAGCTCGCGTGTACACGTCTCTGTGTCAGTGTAGGATAACGTTTATGCGTTTATAAGCGTGAGAACTTTTTTTAATAATTATATATAGGTACAGCAGTCGATTTTTTTTCGAAAGATTCGCCTCGAAGTTCCAAATTTATATTAATCTTACGTTACCGTTATGAGGGTCAATACGTTTCTCTTAGAGCGCGCAGAGGTCACGTGTGAACCGGGCTTTCGAATTCGGCATTTTCATTGTCGATCGTCGATCGAGGAAGCTTGCGAATAATGAAAAAAAAATCTTTTTCAAATTTTCCCAACAATATTATCATCCCCCTGTACGTCCTGGTTACACTTACTATATGTCTACTTTTTCTTTTTTTATTTTTGCCAAATTTTATTTTGCTTACTGACCCACGCACGTGGTAATTTTTTTCTCGAAATAAATAAACGTCATAGTTATTTGCTTTTGATCGTATACGCACTTACGCGTATGGTTCGTTCAAGACCTGGCAGTATACGCATACACGCGTGTAAAAAGGCCCATTTTTTGTTGGCCGCTAGGGGGATGAAATTTTGTTTGACTTTTTCTAATATATTTCGAAGACGCATTTTTGTTGCAATAGCCTATTTCAATATTCACACATTTTCATGTCGTCATATATTCAGCCCTCTCGCCCCTGTTAATAATTAATATCAATAGACACCTTAACGCTATCAAAGATAAATTTGTAGATTACAATCTTCCATTCCGTAGATCACTTGTAGATTACAATCTATTATCTGTATACTTAAGCGTGCACGAAACGCTTACAGAATCTTTCGGATTTTTATATTTCCTTTCAGTTTTTTTTTAATACTTTTTATATTATTCCTTACAATCTTTCTGGTAATTATACTATTCGCTCTTACGTGCGTATATATGTGTATATACACACACGTGTAGAGGTTGACGCTTTATAAATTTAAGTGGACCCCAAACGGTTTTATTCTCTTTTTTTTCATTCTTTTTTGCAGTTTCATTTCAGTTTAATTTTATTTTCCCTCTCAATGCACTTGCAAAATATTTTTTTTGTCGAGCAAATTTCGCATACGCAATTTTACACGTAACCGTGCACTGTAGATATAATTTACCAGTTTTGCACATAAAGTCTATACAATGATGCTTTTATATTCACATTATGAACATTACTGGGAACACTATACCTAATACGTATGTTACACATAATATTCTGCTTGCTGATAATTTTTTATCTTACATAAGACGCTTTCCCATATAGGCAAGCGCTAAAATATTATTATATTCACTGTTAAATTTTTGTGACGTTACTTATCGTTTATTACTTTTAAATTTAAATAGATATATAAATACTTCAGTGTAAATAGATCGCTCAAGTAGTATATATATAATATATATATATATATATATATGTATAATGCTTTTGGTATATTATTAATAGTATTATTATGTATAGATAGGTGAGGCAAATACACATAAGATAATAGATATAAGTCAATATTACGTACCCAGTTGGTACTGAAGAGATTTTGAAAAAGTAACGCTTGTTATTTTTGAATTCGTATTAATGATAATAATATAAGTCATAATTACACGCGTTACTCGTGTGAAAATTGTTAGACGTATATTTTCAATTCTTTTTTTTTCAAGTCTTTGAGTTCTGTTTCTTCTCCCGTTTTTTTAATTTTTTATTTTTTTTTTGGTTCTATTCTCATTTAATATATATGTATATTTTCACGTGTTTGCGAGCGATCTAAAGAAAACAGGATCAATGCAACGCTTTAAATCAACATCCGTATTGGGGTTATACGTGGAGTAAAAATTTTGACTTGTCTGTTGTTTTCCTCTGATTATCGAAATTACTTGTTTTATAAAAAAAAAATATAGAAATTTGTTCCTACTTTTAGAATCTCTCGCGAATACATTGGCACGCAAAATCACACGCGACGCGTACAGCCTTTTTCATAAATGGATGATACATGTATAATGTAGTACGTACTTTAAGTGACAAATATTTTTGGTCGGCGCGCAAAGGTATCCTTTGATTCGTATTACAATCGTTCCGTCCTCGTCACTCCAATTGCGATTCCATTGAAATTTGCACAGTACAAAGACCAAACAAATCCTTCGAAGACGCGTGGGCGAAAGACATTTTTGAAAATGGGAATATTAATTTTTTTCAAAATTTCTTAGAGTTCGAATTATTAAACGATCAATGTAACAGTACAGCACCGCAAGGCAGTCCCACATTGCAATTCAAGATAAAGAAAGCTAACTATTTGTTATCATTCTTCTTATGATAATGATAATAATATCATTGTTATCCCGCCAATCATCCTTCATCTCTATTAATTAAAATAAAAAGAGTTTGCCAAGAGAGAGAGACCGAAAATAAAATGAAGAATAATTGAGGGGATAAGAGCGAGAGACGGTATACATACAATATGTTTACTTATGTATATAATATATTATATGTATATATTATCTATAGCTATATGTATATATAGAAAGTTATAAAAGATAAAAGGATCAAGTACAATTTACATGCACATTGAGAAAGCATATATATGGGCAAGTGCCCTGGCTTACTCTTTCCCAAGGTGCTTCGAGAATTGGAAAACTTTTTTTAAGCATTTTTTTCTCCTTCGAAATTCAAATTTCCCGCTCAACTTTCATCGCTTGCATACGCTCAAACGTCCGATATCCTTGTTTCGGCATTTTTGTCCGTTTCAGAGGTTACGTCATTCATTCCGAAGAAACACGATCGAGCACGACAACTGCAGCATGCGATTGGAAGAGAAAAAGAAAAACATATTTCGTCCTACTCTACCGCACAATCATTTATCACGTGTCTATCAGCACCGTGTGCGGTAGAAAGATGAATTGTCTTGTTTCTTTCTTTTTTTTTATGCATTTGCTGTTGCTGCTGCTGCTGCTTAGACAAAGCGTTTTGTTAGGCCTCGACCAATTGATGGGAACCCTGAGAACTGCGCTTCTTCTTTTGATTATCATGATGATGGTGCTGATGATGATGATGATGGTACACGGTATGCATCAAGGCATCGGCTTCCGGTTGGTTCGCATGTCCCGCCAACAAATCCAAAGCCCCTCTAGGTACGCTTTCCGGATCCGCCGCTGGAACTGGTGTCGCCACTGGTGACTCTGCCGGAAGTGGCATGCAGTGTAGCACGTAGCACCTCACGCCAGCCAATATGATGCCTGAAAGACAATTTTCAAGGTGAAAATTCATATAAATAAGCGGACTGTACACGCTTTGACACTCCTGACATAAATAAATTATCGTCACATTTATATATGCCTTTTTCAAGGCGCAATATCGATTGGAAATATTTATCCGATTTATTTCTAGTTATTTTCATTTCTGACGCGATAGTTGCTGCTATGGAAAACTCGCAAGACCAAAGACTCGCAAGTTAATCGTTTCGTAACGAGATGCCTTGACACTGTACAAAGTATAGTCTAAAGTAATTTCAGCTATCGCGGTCTAAGGAGTCCATCCACGCCCGATCGAATAAACTTCTCTCTCTCTCTCTCTCTCTCTCTCTCTCTCTCTCTCTCTCTCTCTCTCTCTCTCTCTCTCTCTCTCTCTCTC